>CM038669.1:543814892-543817392 GCA_021605145.1 Aegilops bicornis | reverse complement strand
AAGAAGAAGAAGAAGAAGAAGAAGAAGAAGAAGAAGAAGAAGAAGAAGAAGAAGAAGAAGAAGAAGAAGAAGAAGAAGAAGAAGAAGAAGAAGAAGAAGAAGAAGAAGAAGAAGAAGAAGAAGAAGAAGAAGAAGAAGAAGAAGAAGAAGAAGAAGAAGAAGAAGAAGAAGAAGAAGAAGAAGAAGAAGAAGAAGAAGAAGAAGAAGAAGAAGAAGAAGAAGAAGAAGAAGAAGAAGAAGAAGAAGAAGAAGAAGAAGAAGAAGAAGAAGAAGAAGAAGAAGAAGAAGAAGAAGAAGAAGAAGAAGAAGAAGAAGAAGAAGAAGAAGAAGAAGAAGAAGAAGAAGAAGAAGAAGAAGAAGAAGAAGAAGAAGAAGAAGAAGAAGAAGAAGAAGAAGAAGAAGAAGAAGAAGAAGAAGAAGAAGAAGAAGAAGAAGAAGAAGAAGAAGAAGAAGAAGAAGAAGAAGAAGAAGAAGAAGAAGAAGAAGAAGAAGAAGAAGAAGAAGAAGAAGAAGAAGAAGAAGAAGAAGAAGAAGAAGAAGAAGAAGAAGAAGAAGAAGAAGAAGAAGAAGAAGAAGAAGAAGAAGAAGAAGAAGAAGAAGAAGAAGAAGAAGAAGAAGAAGAAGAAGAAGAAGAAGAAGAAGAAGAAGAAGAAGAAGAAGAAGAAGAAGAAGAAGAAGAAGAAGAAGAAGAAGAAGAAGAAGAAGAAGAAGAAGAAGAAGAAGAAGAAGAAGAAGAAGAAGAAGAAGAAGAAGAAGAAGAAGAAGAAGAAGAAGAAGAAGAAGAAGAAGAAGAAGAAGAAGAAGAAGAAGAAGAAGAAGAAGAAGAAGAAGAAGAAGAAGAAGAAGAAGAAGAAGAAGAAGAAGAAGAAGAAGAAGAAGAAGAAGAAGAAGAAGAAGAAGAAGAAGAAGAAGAAGAAGAAGAAGAAGAAGAAGAAGAAGAAGAAGAAGAAGAAGAAGAAGAAGAAGAAGAAGAAGAAGAAGAAGAAGAAGAAGAAGAAGAAGAAGAAGAAGAAGAAGAAGAAGAAGAAGAAGAAGAAGAAGAAGAAGAAGAAGAAGAAGAAGAAGAAGAAGAAGAAGAAGAAGAAGAAGAAGAAGAAGAAGAAGAAGAAGAAGAAGAAGAAGAAGAAGAAGAAGAAGAAGAAGAAGAAGAAGAAGAAGAAGAAGAAGAAGAAGAAGAAGAAGAAGAAGAAGAAGAAGAAGAAGAAGAAGAAGAAGAAGAAGAAGAAGAAGAAGAAGAAGAAGAAGAAGAAGAAGAAGAAGAAGAAGAAGAAGAAGAAATAAGAAGAAGAAGAAGAAGAAGAAGAAGAAGAAGAAGAAGAAGAAGAAGAAGAAGAAGAAGAAGAAGAAGAAGAAGAAGAAGAAGAAGAAGAAGAAGAAGAAGAAGAAGAAGAAGAAGAAGAAGAAGAAGAAGAAGAAGAAGAAGAAGAAGAAGAAGAAGAGGAAGAAGAAGAAGAAGAAGGAGAAGAAGAAGAAGAAGAAGAAGAAGAAGAAGAAGAAGAAGAAGAAGAAGAAGAAGAAGAAGAAGAAGAAGAAGAAGAAGAAGAAGAAGAAGAAGAAGAAGAAGAAGAAGAAGAAGAAGAAGAAGAAGAAGAAGAAGAAGAAGAAGAAGAAGAAGAAGAAGAAGAAGAAGAAGAAGAAGAAGAAGAAGAAGAAGAAGAAGAAGAAGAAGAAGAAGAAGAAGAAGAAGAAGAAGAAGAAGAAGAAGAAGAAGAAGAAGAAGAAGAAGAAGAAGAAGAAGAAGAAGAAGAAGAAGAAGAAGAAGAAGAAGAAGAAGAAGAAGAAGAAGAAGAAGAAGAAGAAGAAGAAGAAGAAGAAGAAGAAGAAGAAGAAGAAGAAGAAGAAGAAGAAGAAGAAGAAGAAGAAGAAGAAGAAGAAGAAGAAGAAGAAGAAGAAGAAGAAGAAGAAGAAGAAGAAGAAGAAGAAGAAGAAGAAGAAGAAGAAGAAGAAGAAGAAGAAGAAGAAGAAGAAGAAGAAGAAGAAGAAGAAGAAGAAGAAGAAGAAGAAGAAGAAGAAGAAGAAGAAGAAGAAGAAGAAGAAGAAGAAGAAGAAGAAGAAGAAGAAGAAGAAGAAGAAGAAGAAGAAGAAGAAGAAGAAGAAGAAGAAGAAGAAGAAGAAGAAGAAGAAGAAGAAGAAGAAGAAGAAGAAGAAGAAGAAGAAGAAGAAGAAGAAGAAGAAGAAGAAGAAGAAGAAGAAGAAGAAGAAGAAGAAGAAGAAGAAGAAGAAGAAGAAGAAGAAGAAGAAGAAGAAGAAGAAGAAGAAGAAGAAGAAGAAGAAGAAGAAGAAGAAGAAGAAGAAGAAGAAGAAGAAGAAGAAGAAGAAGAAGAAGAAGAAGAAGAAGAAGAAGAAGAAGAAGAAGAAGAAGAAGAAGAAGAAGAAGAAGAAGAAGAAGAAGAAGAAGAAGAAGAAGAAGAAGAAGAAGAAGAAGAAGAAGAAGAAGAAGAAGAAGAAGAAGAAGAAGAAGAAGAAGAAGAAGAAGAAGAAGAAGAAGAAGAAGAAGAAG